>JAZKJV010009006.1:0-38256 GCA_037367405.1 Ottelia alismoides
TATTTTTCATGTGGGTATTTTTGCATTTGAGGTTGTTTTCTATTTTTAATGTATTTTTCTTTTTTCCATGCATAATCAAAGTTAAGTCCACGTGGTAGACCCTCATTCATGCAGCTAGCACCACCACAACGCCCAATCAAACTCTCTTCACCTCGGTCAAACCTCCTTATCCTTTAGTGCCCTTCATCCTGGCCATTGGATCAGTTTTGATCAAATGGTCTCCACCAGTCCCAGCACCATTCTATCATGATCGTTGAATCGTAGATGATTCAATGGTTAGGTCTTCATCTCCTACCTTTGTCCAATCCCCCCAATGGGTAAGCCTCAATCTCTAGCGAGAGAAACCTAATTTCCTCCTCCTGACAACCCAACCTTGGATATCCTAATCCCAAACCCCTATGTCCTCTATCTCCAATCATCTGCAAACCACCCATGTGGAAAACAAACAAACCCCCTTTTTCTCCAACTCTAACTCATTTATCCCATTGATGATCCATATTCCCACCTCTATAAGAACAAATCATTGTAGTATAGGAGATGGAAAAGGACTAGTAAACCACAAAATTTGAATATTATGAATATTTTATCTTGGTAAGTATACCAAGGTCTACCTAAGGGATAGTATTTTTTAATTATGTGATTTTAAATTAGTCTAAGTGATTAGTTCATGGCATTAAGAATCTCTATGTGAGTAAAGCATAAAGAGAATAATTAAAAATAGAGATAATGAAAGTCGAATTAAACAAAGAACGTAACGATGAGAGGGACTGTGATAATAATATTTAATCCGATAAAAAATCAATAAACTCCCAAATAATTCACAGATATCTAAAGAATAACCCAAAAGTATGATCAATGAAGGTCCTTCGTTGTAGACTCAAAGTGTCAAATCCTGCAATTAATTAATATCCAAGTATTTCCTTGAAAATTAGATCTCTAAATTCTTTGCACAATAATGCCCTAAAATAAATCCAATATCATCGAGATATTAATTAATCCTCCTCCACTAATCCCTGCAGAAATATACCAATTTTCACCAAAAATGTATATCAAAAATCCTCACAATATAGCCTGCAAAGATCATTTAATATCAAAGTAAAACTTTAATTTCCAATAAGCTCTGTTCAAGTTATCAAGCATACAATATGAAAGAGAATGAGATAAGCTTTAAAATGACATATTATATGTTAAAAATGCAGTTGAAATGAGCAAGATATGCAATAAATAAGTTCTAAGGACTGAAATGCAAGAAAATAATTGTTTGCATATCAAAAAGGTCTTGAGAGGGGCTTATCTTCATTAAAAAGGTTTTAATTTACCCCATGGGGGCTTTTCGGTAAATATCAGGAGATTGGAGGGCTTCAGCATAAAATTCCCATATCACTGTCGCGTACGACTGGTTCTTTTGTAAATCCCAGAGATTATGGGGGTCTAGGCGTAATTTTTGCCTCTATCACGTGCCTCCTACAGGTGTTTCTGAGGTTCGGTTCCAAGTGTGTGGCTTGAGCTGAGGTGGTAGCTCCAAGTCGGCTCAGATCCACTCGAGGCTAGAGGCTCGAGTCGAGAGACTCGGAGATGATCTGTTGTGTCTGGTTATGGCTTGATCCAATGGATACATTTTGGATGGTAATCAAAGATGTAGATGAGCCTAGTTCTTAATCCTAGGGCAACTGTGTCTCTTCTCTTTGTCTTCTTCGTTCTTCTTCCTCCTTGATCAAGTGAAGGAGCACCAACAGCGGAGGTCCGCACTTGCAATCTATAGCATTCGACTCACGATTCTCAATAGTCAGTGCAACTCGACTGGCTCTGGTTGAGGTTTGAAGATGGAGCTCAACCTTTGATGGTGTTCAAAGGGGAAGCGAGGAGATACTCCAGATGTTGACTTGGACCTGCAGAAGTTAGCAAAAGAAATGGGGTGTGGAGCTCCATCGTCGTATTGAAGAATCCGGAGTTATGTTCTGTCCTCATCAAGGTTGGAGTTGAGAGGATCTATTGGAGATAGAAGGGAAGCAAAGAGTAAGGAGGATGCGAGTGATTGATTTAATCAAATCGGAGAGGGTGGTTTGGGTTTTGTGATTAGAAAGAAAGAGATGATGAGAAGAAGAAGAAGAAGACAATCACTTGGAGATCTGATGAGCGAGGCAAAGGTCAGAGTGGATGTGGTAGGGGCTCACTTGGAGAAGGAGGATATGGACCTCCTTGTAGTCATCACTAGAAGGTCCTGGCGAGCAGGGATCTGTGCTCTGCTACTTGGAGCAGCAACTCGACCGAAAAGGGGCTCGAGGATCACACCGAACCGCTTCCTTCATCGTTCGATGGAGGTCTATGCTAGCAGCTGTCACTTGAAGCTGAGTGGTGGAGCTCAGGAAAAGTCTTTGTAAAGGTGGATAGGCCGAAATGTAGGTGAGGGTAGAGGTTTTATAGAGGGTTATTGGGGGACATTTAGGTATGAAAACGAACAATGGAGTGGCTGGTGGAGATCCATAATGATCGGGGGTTATAGGCATGTGTTAATCGTGGTGAGCTATGGCTGGGATTATCGAGTATTCGAGGAAGAATGCCAGCTTGGTGCAGCATGTAATGCATGTAAGAGGGAGGTGGTCTGAGGTAGACGATGATGGTCTAGGTGTCGTTGGATCAATCTTGGTCCAATGGCAGTTAGGGGATCAACTGCTAAGCGTGTGAGGGGCATGTGGGTGACATGTGAGGAAGCATGATAGATGTAGAGCGTTAGATCGATTCGTATCCAACTGCCAGAAGTGAAGGGCGCTAGCAGACAAGGGGTATTGACTAGTCAAAGGTACAAATGAGGCGGTAGTGGCATAGACCAATGAAAAGTCGCCAAGTGGCATGGATTGTTGACCAAAACGCTGATCAGAAAACAAAAAATAGGAAAATAAATAAAAGAAAGGGTCAAACCAAAAAGTGATCAACATGAAAGTTGTTGACCTTTATGATATAAACAACTTTCATGGAGGACTCAAAAGCAAAATAAAGTCATTTGTACAAAATATACTTTTGCATAAGGATTAATTGATAAGGGAACCCTTATATTTAAATGCTTTGTGACTTTTTATTTGATTTTACTTAGTGGATTAATTTATACACAATATATACATGATTAATAAAGTTTTTTTATTTTTGATAAGTTAGAGAAATATGAAATAAAATTAATAAATAAAATATGTACATAATATGCATGTTCAAACTCTTTTGCTTTTTCTGGATTTTGTGATTTTTGTGGATTTAATTTCTTAATGCCAAGTTATTTAATTAACAAAAAATATAAATGAGAAAGAATTAAGTCAAAATACTTAATTTTTGTACATAAAATAATATGATCAAACAAGGTCATTTATTTGCAAAATATAGTCCTAATTTCTTGCATTGTTTGTGAATATTAATTAATTCTTTTGAAGGGATTTTATTAGTGATTTGTTAAAGATTTAATATAAAGTAGATGAATCACGGATTCATAATCCCTTCAACAAACCCATGTCTGAAACCACCTATTATACCTTCCTCCTAATCATAATCGAACCAACCCCAACGACCACCTCTATCCTCTTCTTCGCAAGGCCCTCTGCAAATTCTACTATATAAAGCTCTCATCCTCCTTCCTTCTATCCATCTGTCGCCTTCGTCATTCTTCATTTGAAAATAATAAGAGAGAGCAAAAGAGAGTTAGAGATGAGGATGTTAGTGACAGCAGCACATCGTTCTCCTACGACGACCACCTCTTACATACGAGATCCACAAGCTCAAACCCCTGCTTCGCTGCTCTCCACCCAATGACAAGTAGTAGAGCCTCTTCGTGACCCATCCACGACTAACAATGAAGATAGGAGTTGACGCTTCCTCCTCCACACCTTCCAGGTGACGAGAAAATCTCCAGCCTACCACCTATGACGTGCTCCATCCCTCGCTGTCAATGGAGCTCTACGCCATTCCCCCTCCTTTGGACTTAACGCCAAAGCCAAGACCACCACTCGAGTACTATCTAAAACTTGCATATATAAGGGCACAGGTTTGCAACTAGCGCTTGACAACACCCTCGCAAATCGTAGACTTAACCTTGAACTCGTCCAGTGGAGCACCTTCGCCTCCAGTGCCTTTGTCGGTCTACATCTAAAAAGGAAGGAGGACCCGCTCGTACATGAGCCATACGATCCAGCCTTGATCACGTGACACGTGCACGTGGTTGTGACAATTGTATGTTTCCCCTCATACTAACTAGATTCGTGAAGAGGACCTACCTGCATCTTCCACGTGGAGAGCTACTTGACCTTTTACAAAGAGGCCCCTTTGAGTATAATAAATTATATGAGAAGGACTGGGGTCACGTGTATCACACACATGTAACCTGGAAAACTTCCAAACCATATCCTCTCAAATTCCACAAACTCCAAAAAAGGCCTTTTGTGTGGCGGTAAATTGTGAAGATTACCTCATTGTATTCCATATATTGCCTCTAGGTCCCTCCCACTTTCAATTATTTTTATTTCCTTTATTTCCATGTCTTGAATATTTAATAAGTTATGAAACATTTATCGGATTTTTGTTTTCTTGGTGTCATTTCAAAGCTTATTAAATTGGTTATCATTTGGAATATTGTAATTCATATTTTGAGACATTGTGAACACCAATTAACTGAATAGAATTCAATCATCTTCAGTGAGCTATTTGTTCTTTGAATTCATTTTATTGCTCACAAACTTGGGCAAAATTTGGGGTATCTCTTGGCAATTAATTTAACATTTATTGATCAGTTATTTCCTGAAATTCATGGGGTTTGGGTAATAAACTGAGAAAGATTGTGTGGCTTGCTTGTTTGCTTGCAATCCTTATTTGCATTCATTCATCATTAACTAAAAAATTAAAAAATATTGCATTTATTTAATTTCTCTCATTGCACAACATTTATTTTCTTGCATAAAAATTAAAAAAAATCATGCATCATATTTGCTTCAAGAACATTATATATTTTATTTAAACGTCCATAAAATTTTGGAAAAGTTTGAAAACCTCAAAAATTATCTCTTGAAAATGTAAATCTAAGTTATTTAAAAATTAATTTTAGACCCTCATATTACCTCTTTGAGTTCAACCTTTGGACTTGCTCAAGTAAAATAAACAATCGATCATATGGATTAGTTTTAGATATTATTTCTCGGGTGGTCATTATATAAACATTCTCTCTTTATCACATGTTACGAATGGCGTAAACTTGTATAACTAAGAATGGTAAAGGGCATGGTTTTCACCCTATGACTGACCCACTTAGATGAACTTTACGTGCATCCTTTTCATCCGACAAGACCATAAACACCAGCATCAAACGCAAGCAACGTCCTTTTCTTAGCTTGAATCCCTAACTGCATCTCGAAGTGAAAGTAATAGTTATGCATCCCCTACACATCCGTCATCCACATGTACACATTTATGTGGTCTAAAGCTCTACAAATCCAAAACAAGCAAGGCTTGAATGGAGGGGTTGGTGACCTATATTCCGACAACCATCAAGATCGATTGAAGAAGATGTTGGACCAATATTCCAACTCACCCATGATCTTTCATACTCATCAAACATATCTCATGCATATCAAATTAACATTTGAAATATATTAATCACATTAAAAAATATAAAATGAGATATGTTCACTCTCATTAATAGTTAATAAAATATCCATATCTGAAACGAGATGCACAAGTATGACTACCCAACCATAGTAAAAAACTCTCAAGATATCTTACAACAATGTCTCATAAAAAAAGATAAAATGATGTTGAAGAAAAGAGACAATTGTAAGGTGGTAATACATATTTTTTTAGTGCAAGTGACTAAACTTTCTGTAGAAGCTTCAAAGTTTCATGGCCACTAGTATTGTATTAGTTTCCCCAAATACTCCTATAGATGAAGCTAACTTCATGAGTAGTTTCCCAACAATCAATAGTAGATTGATTGACCATCCGTTATTATTAAGCTAAAATCATTTTACAAGACATAATAATATAGGATATATTAATTAAAGTAACATACATAAAAGACAATAAAAATAAATAAGAATAAATAAATAAAAAGACAAAACAACGGTTGTGCATATGTATCATATACGTAATAAACACGAACCTATATAAAAGACAATTTAATTTTTAAATAAACTTAATTCAAATACATGAAAATTCAATAAATGTTTTCTATTATTTTTTTCATTTTAAATTAAATTTAATAATTATTTTTATGCCTTGTAGAGAAAAATAAAATACACTAAAAAAAGCATATCAAAAACTGCATATCAAAAATACTTAATAAATAAGAACATGCCTAAATGTACAAATTCTTTATTTCTCGATTTGTATCTATTTATTTATAATTCAGTTAGATCAAGATCACTTTTAAACTACATATCTTAAAATGTCTAAATATAAAAATAAAAAATCCATATAACAGAAGAATTAATAATTAGGTATCGAATCCAACTAGTATACAAATAAAATCGTGTTGCTATAGATCTGTATCTATTTGTAGAAAAACATCAAATAACATATAGTCCCCCTTTGAACATCATCACATCAAATTCACTTTATTATAAAAATAAAAATTAAAAGCTTATAAGGTAAAAAATAACTTTTTAACCTGTATTGCAAGATTGTCATTTACTAATTTCAATTTGGAACATCATCTATTTTTCCTAGACTCTTTTTGTAATTAACTTTATGTTTGTTTTGCTTATTTGATCCTCCCCTTCATTAGAAAAATAATAAAAAAAATTCAAAATGAGTAAATAAGTTAATGAAAAATAATTAATTATTTATAAGTAATGAATGCATGTTTTCAATTTCTGATTTTAACTATTTATTTATATCAACTCCTTTTTATTAAATTTGTAAATATCCTTAAAGTATTTTTAAATAATAAAATACAAAAAAATATACTTACTTCGTAAATAAATTAATATAAAAATAAAAAATAATTTACCATTGCTCAAATTTGAAGTTGAAATTTATTATCTTGAATTATGAGTCAAATCGAGAAACTTTATCTAAAGAAACTTTTGTTTATAATTCATCTATTCAATTTTAAATTGGAAAGTTTTCCAAATTCCTTTTAGTTGTGTCTATACCATTGAAAACAATTAGGGCTTGTTTGGTTACTGGGGTACCCCGGTGTATCCTCCTCCAATCTTGGATTGGAAATCCATCACAAGTCAATGTGATATCACATCACATTACTTTTTCCAACCCTCTCCCAACCCTCATAACCATCCAAACACCTACTATTCAAAAGTGGATACCCCAACCCACACCATCCCAGTAACTAAACATGCCCTTAGGACTCTAATTGACCGAAGATTCTTCATCTTCTCTTGTTCTTTTTCCTCCATCTCAAAGTCTTCCCAACCCTTCCATAATCAGGTCTAAAACTCGAGTCTATCCTCAACTATTCCAAGGTTGTTGTGGTTATTCTTCTCGCATGTCTCCTCTATCATTTACGATCAATTTCACTGTGAAATTCATCCTTCTTGCAAACAATAGTATCTTGAGGAGTACTTTGGAGGACTTGATCAAAGGTATCCTCAAGTCTCCTCATTTTAGCGTCACTGTGTTTTGAGGATTTTAGATCTGTTAATTTATTGAGATAAGAATCTATATGGAGTTAGATATGGATTCCAGTTTAGCTCTTTCCATTTAGGTGTCTTATACTTTTGTTGTTCAATTATTTAACATTTCATTTTCCTTTCAATTGCATTTTATTTCGATTTCGTTCTTTATATGAAATCCCCAAAAGTGTTCCATCTACTATGTTAGATTCTACTTGCTTTTATTATTGAATATATATTCTTTCTCTACATCTTTTTCAGATACGATCTCTCAATAGAGATCAATTCCCTACCCCAATTTTTTCTATTATCTTCTTTAAGTTTATTATTGTGGTGGTTGTTTGTGATATTATTGTGGTGGGTGTTTGTGATATCCCATTATTAAAAGTTTCATAGTGTGGCTAGTTGGTCCAAGTTTACAATGATGACTATTTGAACTCCGCATTTTTATGATCAAGATCATTGCAGATAAAGCCAACTAGGTGATTGAGGATTTGGAGTATGCCTAATGATTTGGGTAGAATAATTGTTATAATGGGAATGTAATTAAAGAAGGAACTTGTATAGACTAATCCTTGGTACAATGATGAATGTCTTATTGATGAATGTCTTATTGGGATGTGAATTGTGATATGAAAAACTTGTGCATTGGAATGGAGATATCATTAACATCTTGTGTTTGCTACGAAAAACTTGTGCTATGAAATATATTGGAATGTCTGGTATAAAGTGTAATTAAAGAAGGAACTTGTGCTATAAAAATTGGATTGGGATGTGAATTCTTTTAATTGTATTATGAAATGGAGGTCTCAATATAATCTTGTATTTGGTTTATAGAGATATCCTTAATGATGAATGTCTTATTTAAGTTAGTAGAATTCATTGATTTGGATGTTTAAGTTAGTGGAATTTCTGGATTTTGTATGTTGTTTTGAGAGAGAGAGAGAGAAAGATATTATGATGAAAATAGATGAAGTTGATTTTTTTTGAAGAATACAACTCTAGTGGTATTCAAAAATCAGACTTCTTAATATGGTTCAAAGATATGCTAGAAAGGTTGAAAGAAACAAAGGATGATCATTGGAGTATCAATCTCGATATTCATAAACGAAGTCCATATTCACTGGTTGTTTCTCAATTGGTTATATCATAAATGGATTTGGATTCCAGAAATTGGTAGTTTAATAAAACAAGACAGCTCAACTTTATGGAGTGATAGTAGAGTTGAGCTTTCATCTAGTGAAAATGGATATTACAGTGAGATTATTGATATATTAGAAATTAGTTTTACACATGACTCAAGGCATGTTATATTCCAGTGTGTTTGGTTTGATATATGGCCAAAGACAAAATTGGTTTTCTCTCTTTAAAATAAACAAGTCTGTTACAAACCAACGAGTCATTCACTCTTGCTAGTCCAGTAGAGTAGGTGTTTTATATCTTGGGCAACTCTATCAATGTATGGATTATTCCTATTAGAACAACATCTAGAGATTTTTTTGATGTTAATAAAGATCAAAGATTATTGTACAACGAAGACATATATCAGAATTCTTCATATTATATTATCGCTTATGTACTTAATAATGACATTTCTAGTACAAATACAATTTTATGACTTTTCATTATGTTACACAATAATCATTTTAGCCTCAGCATTTATTATTTGAATTATATCATCATTTTTCAATCCTTCTCATTATAGACGGATTTAGGAAAAATCTTGAACATACTCCTCAGCCACATGCAAAATCTTCTGATCGAGGTAGCGATTATTCTCAATGACAATGGGGACCATTCCAGTGTAGGATCCTAGACTACCTTCCTTTTGGATAGACCCTAGGTGTTCAAATTGTAGAAGGCTATGTAATGGGTGAGAACTCTACTAAGCTCCATAGATACCATAGGCAAGTGGCACGTGCTTGAATTCCCATCACCATGCACAACTTTCGATAAATAACCTAGCATTTTAAGACCGCCATCCTATCATACTTGGAGGTAAAATTTTAAATTAATAGATAAACATTTTAAGTTTGACATTATGATTTAAATATTTTACTATAGGCTGCATTTTCTTAGGATCTAGATCTAGGTGTCAATGGACGAATTCTCAATCATGTTGTGGAGATGTTACATCGGTATAAAGGAATAAGTCAAAGGTAAATTTTTACTTGCCAAATATTAATGATTTAATGAGCAATTTGTGTATAATGTTCCACCAGGTGTGACTCCTGAGCAATGGACGGAGCTCAATAATTTCTGGTCTAGTGAGGAGTTTGTGGGATATAATGTATGATGCCTTTAGGGCTTGTTTGGTTGCAGGGTTGGGCAGGGTTGGCTTGGCCCAACCCGGGTTGGCCCTGCAACCAAACATGGTTCTCCTCCTCACAGTTTGCTATTCACAGGGGTACCCCTGTCCAACCCAACCCTGTCCAACCCTGCAACCAAACGGACCCTTATTGATTACGTAATTTCATTAATTTAGAATGATATTGGGTGATATCAACGGAAAATATCATAAATCATGTGAAGGGATTCAACTCCACCCATAAGATGGGTAGGAAGAATACTAATCAACTCAAGAACGAATTTGTAAGTTTGTTTACTTGATTTAGATCGAAAAAATATAAATGGTATATATGATTTTTGTATTATTTTAGCTCAATGAACACAATCAAAAGCCATCTGGATAGAGGTTTTTGTGGGGTCAAAGAGTCTAGACAATGGAGGAGAAGTACAGTGGATCGATGAGACCTACGCTTCAATTCATGTAAGTTAATTATGATATAAAGTCATTGTGCCTAAAATCCTTTCTCTTGATTTAGGTTTCAACTAATTATGCAGAAAGAAATGATCGAATCGCTAAGATTGGTCCCCCTAGATAGCACGAGGATGAGTTTCTTACCCCCATCTGCCGACGAGGCCTTCGTACAATCCATAGTTTTGAAACATTCTGGACATATATGCTACGATGGATGGGGAGTGACGATCTGCACATGGTACGAATGTGGTGCTAGTGGATCTCGATCATCATCACAAGGAAGTCAAAGGGGAGAGAAATGGGGAGAGAGCTGCAAGAGGTAAAGGCGAAAATGTCGATGCTGGATGAAGAGATGCAGATGATGCGATCTGGCATGACCGACATCTTGTCTTACATTCAACATCCATAGAGTGAGATCAATGCACCCATACCACCTGCACAGCTCGACGATCACCAGGAGGAGAGTTAAGAAGAAACAGATTCAGATGGGAGTGAGAAGTAGTTGTTTGATAAGCAGGGTTGTACAATTTTGAATGTCTAAGTAGTTGAACACTTAGCTTACTCAAACAATTATTATTTGTACTTTTAAGTTGTTTATAATTTTTGTTGAATACTTATCTCTATATATCCATTAAGTTCTTGTTTTCAAAGTTGAGATCTGATATGTCAATATTTGTGTGAATACATTGCCATGAACCGTCTCCTCCAATGAGAGGAAAGGACAGTTGCAATCATCCTACTGCCTCAAGTGGGTTACTGGTGAGAATCTTTGGGACTTGGAATCAAAGGGGATGAATATAATTGTCCCCTCCATGTTTCCGTGCACGTGTTGTCCAAAATATTGCCAATAGCTAAAAGGAGGGGTCAATCGTAAAATGTCCCTCTAATAAGTATAAGAGACGGTCACGACCATTCCATTCAAGTCAAACGTGGTTATTGGTAAGAATCTCGGGAACCCAGAGCTAGAGGGGACGTTTATAACCATCCCCTTTGTACTTATGTGCGTATCTCATCCAAAATAGCTACCTCTACACTACGTAAGGGGATGGTCGCGACCATCCCCTCAAATGAGCGGAAGGGATGGTCACAACCATCCCATCTAGCTCAAGGTGTGTTACTGGTGAGAATCTTGAGGACTTGGAGCCATAGGAGATGGTTATAACTGTGCTCTCCACGTCTCTGTGCGTGTCTCATCTGAAATAACTACATCTACCCAATAGGAGCATATGGTCGCGATCGTGCACCAAATGGGATGGTCACAACGGCTCCAAACACTACGACTTATGGGACAATCACAACCCTTTCATTTGTTTTGGTGGAGGGGTGTTCGTTAACCGTCTTGGCAAGTACGATCAGAAGGGATCCTCTCCTTTGTCTTTCAAGAGGAGATGTTCCTTGTTTGCATCCTTTGTATTGTAGGTCATGCATAAGCAATTCACAAGGAACTAAACAAGTTTTAGCAACATGTTATCAAATCGAAAGAATTCAAACATTTGTCAATAATTTCCTTGGCATATTTTCTTTTCAAAATTTTATAGGGATTATATTAATAACCCCTTGGTTTGCAACTATCATTGCATTTTTAGACATCTTTTGTATTTTCTTGTAGTTCTTTACTATGTTCTTGGTTTTTTTCAAAATTCATAGCATTACCTATGTTTAGATTTAGCATTTAGAAAATTCGTGAAGATATAGATTTATTTACAATAAGGACTGCATTCAAAAATCTTGAAACAATTCAGTTTTGGAAAAAATAAAAAATATATTTTTTTCTAAAAAATAAAAATAATATATATATTTTAAATAATTTTAATAATTAAAAATATAATTAGATATTTTTATATTAGTGTTATATCGTATATTTTTGGTAGAATTTAAATTGATAGCATCGTTATAGTCTAAAGTCCAAAAGTACGTTTTTCTATTAAGAAATTTTGCAAATACCCCTTAAATCTAAATAAATTTCATAAATTCACATAATATAGTCAATGACATTACAAATGATTAAAAAACTCGAACAGAACTATTTTATTTATACTGAAATAATTAAAAATCTTGTAGAACACATAAAAAATTCCATAAAAAATATGAAGAACTTCTTAAATAAAGTACACACTGCCTAGTTTACTACATAAATGCCAAAACAACATTCTACTTATATTACTTATTACTTTTTATACTTAAAATATATTAAGTCGTTCATTTCTAAATCCATAATTTATATAAAATCACATACAAATATAACATTGCCATAAGAACCTTAATATATTAGAATCTTATTTGAAAGACAATGTTATTTTCACATAGTTTGTAACATTGATTTCATTGGTATAAAAAATCATAAAGTTGAAAAGAAAAAATCTTCCTAAGTCTATAAAAATAAAATAAAAACATAAAATCAAGACAAAACAACATATACCTAAAATATAAAAATATAAAACAAAGGAAAATATGTACTAAATAAAAATTATAATAACAAAAACATGCAACTTATTATTATCCAACAATGAGAGTAACATTAAACACTACTATAATTGTATACAAGGACAACTTAATCTCTCATAGTATACAAATACACTCGGTAAGATCTACACTACTTAGAATGAGACAAGTGTTTGATTAAAGGTGGTAGGGAAATTTTGTCACCTCCGAGAATGTTAATGTTGGACCTCCTCTTGCATGTTTGAGCCCCAAGCTAATTAGACGTCACAAGAATACCAATTAGAGATGACGATAACCTCCTTTATGTGCTCATGATTTCATATCATTGATCCAACATCCTTCAGCAATCTCTAGTGGTGATGTTGTGGCTCTCCAATAAGGGGGTGTGGGCATGATAAATTACTTATTCATCGAGCCATTCACTCTATATTTATAACCAAAAGATGACATTCAGATCCTTAAGTAGACTAGGCCTTCTCTACACTAAATTCTGGTAACTTTAGTTAAGAAATGATGAATTTGACCTTTTTGGACTTGTTGGAAAGGTTTTGAGGAGTTCTACCCAATGAAAATGTAAGTTTTCCTATTTGAACATTTGAATCTTTCTAGAGGTTAAAAATACAGAGTTTCGTAGAGTTTACACAAGTTTATCGATAAAAAGAACCCCAATCCTCAAAGCACCGCATGCATTCGTTCTTAGACTGAGTACAAGAGAATAGAAATCTTCTTATTTCGTATGCAGGTGTTCAGAGAGAGGGCTGAGCTATTGATCAAGCCCCGAGTCTAATGGCAATTCATGTATGACATGTGTGAAATGATTGGGTTTAAACACATTGTTTCAAGCTTTACAAGCTCACATGTTACTTTTGGATTTCTTCATAGGGATCTAAATGTAAATTGTCAATTTTGTTTTTCTACTTATCTCTTGAAATGTAAATAAGGATTTCTTCAAGAATTTTGTTACATGTTTGCCATTTATTTGGTCAATTCTATTTGATCATTTAACATTGTTATCTATATTATAATGTAGTTTGTATTTTTTTAAGATCCAATTTTACACTAAATTGAATTTATATTTAAGTCTTATAAATTTTCATAAGTTATTGACTATTTTTATCAAATTAATTATATGAAAATTGTAACTTTACCTCTATATAGTTTTTCTAATTACATATTTATCCTTTTTTATGCACATTAATTAAGTTATTTAACTTTTTTACAGATTTATCTTTTCCAAGAGTTGGATTAATTAAAATTATTTATTTTCATGTATTTAAAAATATTAATTAATTTAATTTTTATCTCAAATAATCTATTACAAAATATTTTCAGCCCCTCCCCATCAATAGTTTAAAAATAAATATCTAAATTCCTAACACTGACCTATTTCCTCCCTGTGAATCAATCTGAACTTGTCATTATACATATTTGAGCTTTTCTATTGTGTAGATTGATCTTAAAAATAGATTTTGAGTTACAGTTTTAGCATATAATGACACTAGTTATCCATTATTATAAAGTAGCATCATAAAAATGACATCGTTTTCTTAGTGGAACTGATTAAAAGCTAAAATTTTTCATTGATTAAATACACTATTATTTTCTAGTTAAGTTGCTTTT
The DNA here is from genome assembly GCA_037367405.1 of Ottelia alismoides. NCBI lineage: Eukaryota > Viridiplantae > Streptophyta > Magnoliopsida > Alismatales > Hydrocharitaceae > Ottelia > Ottelia alismoides. The sequence goes on from JAZKJV010009006.1 coordinate 14,425, forward strand.
ATTTTTGTAGGATACTTACGAAGACAAGGGATGTGGACTGCTTTCCTAAGGTGCGCAACCTTTTTTTTCACGTCAGTATACATACCAGAAAATCATAACAAGTTTAAAAACTTATTCTAAGTTTTTCCTTCCTTTTCCCCATGTATATAATCTATTCTTTATCTCATGTTTAAGCAATCTACGAAACCTTGAATTTATAAATCTTAAGCTAATGACTCTACATTCCATATGGGAGTTGGGAGCCTAAATCCAGGGTGATGGTAACTCTATACACTCCGTCTTTTTTTTATTATTTTTGGATTTTGTTGAAGGAAGCTTGAGGAGAATTTTCATAGTATATTGAGGGGAATATGTGCTTAAGGTTTCATACTGTGAAACCCCCGAAAACCGAACAGGGACTAAAATGCAAAATCCGGCTGGATCTGGGCTTAATTGCAAATCTGTTTTTATTCCAGTATTCAAAAAATTTATTTGAGTAGTGCATTGTGTAGGGCTTGTCGATAGCTTTCCAACAAGTCCAAGAATGCGAAAATCCGAGTTCGGAAGCCCGAGTTACGACCATTTTAGCGAGGAGGGGTCAGAGTCCTATTCGGATCCGAACCCGAATCCGAATCCGGGTTTTACCCTTAAACCCCATCACTCTCTTGTCCAAAATGCCCAAAACCTACCTCCCCTTCGATCAGCCCTCTTCCTCCTCCTCTTTCCCCTCACCGGAGCTCGCCGGAGTACTTTGAATCGGCGATCCAAAGCAGAAATCACGTTGGGAAGGTCCGGACCATCCTCGTGCACGCTTTCATCTCGCGATCGGAGTGCCAAGCGCGGTGTTCTTCACAGGTGAAGTCACCGAGGTGACTCATTTTCTTGAGGTACGAAGATCCTCTCCTCTTGCTGCGGCTTTCACATGGTTTTTGACCTAAATACCTTCTTAGTTAGAGCTCTTGTGATTCGGTGGCATGGGTACCACATGAAGTAGGGTCCTGTTTGTTCATTATAGATCATCTAGATAATACAACTACTGGTGAATACTTATGACAACATGAGGAGTTTCCAGTATCAGTCTCAACTATTGAAGCCATCCATTTGCTAAGGAGAACAATGGAGATTTATAGAGCTAAAAGGAAGAATCTCCATATGATCTTTATTGATTTGGAAAAGGCTTATGATCCCGTCCCACGAGAGATACTGTGGAGAGTTTTGGAGAAGAGACAAGTATCTGTCCTATACATTAATCTCATAAAGGATATGTATGATAGGGCTTTATCTTGTGTAAGGACCCCGACGGGGAAGACTGACTATTTTGATATCAACATTGGTTTACATCAAGGTTCAGCTTTGAGTCCATTTCTTTTTACTTTGATTATGGACGAGTTGACAAGTCACATTCAGGATGAGTTACCTTGGTGTATGTTATTTGCTGATGATATTGTGTTGATTAACGAGACTATAGATGGAGTAAATGAGAAGCTTGAGGTTTGGAGACATGCATTGGAGACTAAAGGTTTTCGTATAAGTAGGGCTAAGACGGAATATATGGAATGCACCTTTGATGGAAGCAGTGGTGAAGGAATCGAGGTGAAGATTGGTGACGATAACATTCAGAAGAGAGATTCTTTTAGATATCTGGGATCTATTTTGCAACATGATGGGGAAATTGATGGAGATGTTACTAATAGAATAAATGCAGGCTGGCTAAAGTGGAGAGGAGCCTCCGTTGTTCTCTGTGATAAGAAAATTCCTTTAAAAATTAAAGGAAAGGTTTACAAGCAGCCGTGAGACCTGCTGTGCTTTATGGTTCTGAATGTTGGCCTGTGAACCATAGACATGTGCAGAGAATGGATGTAGCAGAAATGAAAATGCTAAGATGGATGTGTGGACATACACATAAAGATCGGATTCGGAATGATGCAATCAGAAAGAAAGTTGGTGTAGTTCCGATCGAGGATAAGATGCGAGAAAACCGCTTAAGATGGTTTGGTCATTTGCAAAGAAGGACAACTGATGCACTGGTTAGGAGATGCGAGTGTTGGGATGTTGAGCCGGCTAAGAGAGGGCGAGGACGGCCCAAGAAGTGTTGGAAAGAGACTATACGAAGGGATCTTAGTTTTTTGGATATAAGTACGAGATTGACCCAAGATAGATCTGAATGGAGGCGAAGAATCCATGTAGCCGACCCTACTTAATTGTGGGAAAAGGCTTTGTTGTTGTTGTTGTTGTTGTATACGCACTCCTGGTTGTTCTCCTTGTCAAGCCTTCACCTATTGGGATCATGTTTCTAGTGCTGGGGAGACCGTAGCATGATTACATCAATTAAATAAGATAGTGATTCCATAGATCTCAATCTTGTACTCTGCATTAAATTTTATATGATTGGATCTATAAAACTAGTCCAACCTTCTCCTCCTTGATTGCTATGATGAATTACAAATATAATTAGTTTATTACCAGTCCACCCATAATGATTACTTATATTTTTTTGGGTTGCAGTATCCACTCCCAAGGATACTGTGATTTCAACTGCCGTTTTGAATGTCTCCTAGACTTGAAATCCTCACAGAGCACTGAATCAAAGCCAAATATATATTAAAGTTATTAATTCCACTATGAGTTGTGCACATCATCCTCGTGTACAAGAGAAGCAACTTCTGTACAGTTCCTGTACAGTGTCAGCATCAAACCATGGATATATTTCCCTGAATTTGGGTACAAATCCGACAGTGTGGACATACTCCATCACTTTACATTTGTGCTTATTATTATATATCTGATTGTCTACATCACAACGCCTTGATAAGAGATCCTACAACATATTAGAATAGCAATATACACAACATGTTGAATGTTAGTTTAGCTGACTGTCTACAACACATTAGAATGAGATTAGCATGCCAACTACATGATGCAATTTTCATTTTCAGTTGGATACTTTTGCATTATTATCAAGCTTGATTAGGTACTATGTGAACCTTGCTAGACATCTTGTTGGTTCATTTGAGCTGACACTGCGAATAGTCAATATCAAAAGGATGCACAACTCTGCAGTTACTGGTTCACATAAATTTTCCAAGTTAAATACATATATGGGGAGAGCTGGGTTCCAGAGGTATCAATTAAAGAAAAGATGAGATCTTTATGATGAACATGATTGATAAATCCGAATCCCATATGATTTTGCAAGCGACTTAATACAGGGGGAAAAATGAGGGTGTGATCATACCTTCATACTACATTCATATTGCATTCTCTACAGCTTTAGATTTCGTTGAAGTATGCCAAACACTTTTATTATGCATCATACCTCATGCGGTGACTTCTACATACAAGTCCTTTGGGATATTGCTTCCACGATTCATATTTCTCTTGCAATTCCATGGAAATACATGTTCTTGTGAACATGTTGAATGTCATGGAAAAAAATCCCCTTTCATGTTTCGATTTCCTCCTGCTTTTGTGAATGTCAAATATTCGAATGTGGAATATATTTGCGCGGATTGGTTTGCTGAGTACCCGGATCCTAGGGGCGTCACAGCTTGGTATCAGAGCAGTGGTACTCCATTCCATTTCACGCATATCATTCCTTATTTGTATTCGAATACTGGATAGTGTGGAAGTCTTTCGACCCAACATGAGTCCACAGGAGAATAACATGTTTGCATCCATGTCCATATGTCTCTCTTAAGTGAAGCTACACATCTGATGACGGGATCAAGTGCATCTCCGCCTTTAGGTCACACAGATTTCTCAGTTAAGGTTGTGTAGGATACCTCACCTATGTAGTAGACTCAGTGGCACATGACCATATGATAGAAGATGTTCGAATTATGCAGGAGCTTCCTGATATGTTTCTAGATGAATTACCTGGATTACCACCAGTACGAGAGATAGAGTTTGAGATCACACTACTCAGCTGATATCTATCCCTCCATACAGATTGACACAAGTTGAGCTCAAGGAGCTCAAAGTACAGTTGTAGGAGCTATTGAAGAAGGGATTCATCTGCCTCGGCACATCACCATGGGGAGCATCAGTCCTCTACGTGAAGAAGAAGGATGGATTCCTAAGACTATATATAGACTACATTCAGTTGAAGGTCAAGAACCATTACTCACTTCCCATGATTGATGATCTATTGACCAGTTGCAAGGAGCAGCAATATTCTCTAAGATTGACCAGCGATCAGGATACCATTAGTTGAAGTTCAAAGAGGTCGAAGTGATGAATTCTGCATTCCGCACTAGATATAGCCATTATGAGTTCTTGGTGATGTCATTTGGACTCACGAATGCGCTTGTCACATTCATGGATTTGATGAATCAAGTCTTTCGTCCTCATTTGGACAAATTTGTGATCGTGTTCATTTATGATGTTCTAGTCTACTCTCATGATTAATACGAGTATGAGTCTTACCTTTATACCGTACTAGAGACTCTCCGAGAGCACCAGTTGTATGCTAAATATAGCAAGTGTGGGTTTTGGCTTTCTGAGGTGGCTTTTCTTGGCTACGTGGTTTCAGGGGGGTGTCAGTTGACCCCGCCAAGATAGAGGCAGTGGTGTCTTGGGAGCGGCCTAAGACGGTTACAGAGATTCGCACCTTCCTCGTCCTCGCCAGGTACTACAAGAGTTTTGTTAGAGGGTTCTCTCAGTCAGCTCTACCCCTCACCCGGTTGACGCAAAAGGATGTGTCATTCGTCTGGAGTGACAAATGCGAGTTGAGCTTTCGAACGCTCAAAGAGCGTTGACTTCTGCGCCCATCCTCAATCTTCCTTCTGGTGCCTTGGACTTAACCATGTACACAGATGCTTCCAAGGAGGGCTTGGGTGCAGTGTTGATGCAGCTTGGACAGGTTGCGACGTACGCGTCACAACAGCTGAAGAACCATGAACGCAACTACCCCACTCATGACTTGGAGTTGGCGGTTGTAGTCTTTGCATTAAAGATATGGCATCACTATTTGTATGGGGTGATAGTTGAGATTTTCACAAGTCATGAAAGCCTCAAATAATTTTTTGCTAAGAAGGAACTGAATATGAGGCAAAGGCAGTCGATGGAACTGCTAAAAGATTATTACTGTACCATCTCCTACCATCCGGGTTAGGGGAATGTGGTAGCAGACGCCTTGAGTAGGCAACCATACACTGAGGGTTCGACGGTCGGGTTGCAGACTTGGGATGTGCTCACTACACTTAGTGAGTGCCATCCATTTGAGGGCACATCCGATGTGATAGTGCTAGCCAAGTATAGCATCTTGTTGGATAGGATCGTCCAAGGACAACAGATAGATCAGAGGATCCAAGACTTGTACCACATATGTTTGAAGGATGAATTCGATGGATTTCGAGTCCATCATATGGAAGGGGGACCGTGTGTGTGTCCCAGATAACAAGGAGATGAGGAAAGAGATCCTGGATGAGGCGCGTAGCTCGAGACTTTCCATACATCCAGGTGGCACCAAGATGTACAGGGACCTCCGGCAACACTTTTGGTAGGAAGGCATGAAAAATGACGTAGCTGAACATGTTAGCAGATGTCTTCCTTGCCAGATGGTGAAGGCAGAGCACCAGAGACCTCCTGGTTTATTGTAGTCTCTTTCCATCCCGGTGTGGAAATGGGAAAGCATCTCCATGGATTTTATCACATCATTGTCGCGCACCCCTGGGGGGCATGATGCAATATGGGTCATTGTTGACCGGTTGACCAAGTCAACACATTTCATCCTAGTCAGCATGACCTATACACCAATACAACTAGCCAAGCTATATGTTCAACACATCATTCGGTTGCATGGGATACCCAAGGAAGTAGTGTCAGACAAAGATTCTCATTTCACATCACATTACTGGGGAGAATTCATGAGAGCCTTGAAAATAAAGCTACATATGAGTTCAGCCTACCATCCACAGACAAATAGGCAGTCTGAGAGGACCATTAAGACCTTGGAGGATCTACTACGAGCCTGCGCGGTTGAGTAGAAGGGATCTTGGAAGATCACCTCCCACTAGTTGAGTTTACATACAACAATAGCTACCACACCAGTATAGGGGCACCGTTTGAGGCATTGTACGGGAAGCGGTGCACCATGCCTCTGTGTTGGCAACAGGTGGGTGACAATGCCATGTTCACCCTGTAGATTATTGAGGAGACCTCCAGAGTAGTGGAAATTGCTAGGAGGAAATTTTTGACTACGCAGATCCGTCAGAAGAGTTACACCGATCGTCAGCGTAGAGTCCTCGAGTTTTAGGTATGTTATCGTGAATTCGTGCCCTGATGGGCAATTTTTAGTCAATCCTGTGTGACTAAGCGTTTCTCATGATTGCAGGTTGGGGACTTCTGTTCCAACGCATGTCTCCAATGAGGTGCATACACTGTTTCGGTGCAAAAGGCAAGCTAGCACCGCATTTTGTGGGACCTTTCGAGATTTTGGCCCGTATCGGGAAAGTTGCCTATAGGGTGGTCCTTCCCCCACACCTCGAGGGAATCCATGACATGTTTCACGTGCCGAATCTGCAGAAATACATCCAAGATCCCTGATACGTGATCAGCTACAAGAACTTGGCGGTGGAGCCAAACCTCTCCTTCCCAAAAGAGTCGGGGCAGATTTTGGACCACGCGGTCAAGAGGCTGAGGTGGAAGGAGATCCCTTTGGTCAAAGTCCTATGGTGAATCAAGACGTCGAGAAGGCGACGTGGGAACCTGAGGTGGATATGAGGGAGAAATACCCTCAATTGTTCACAGGTACGGAACTGAAACCGTAATCGAGTTCTTTTGAGATTTTTATGGGCTTTGCTCTCTTTGAGATTTTTATGGGCTCGTTTCTCTGTGAGACTTGGACACAATGGCGTTCAAGCTTTGAAATTAACTAGAGTTATCCTAAGTCTCGGGGATGAGACTTCCTTTGAGATTTTTATGATGTGAAACCCCCGAAAACCGAACATGGACTAAAATGCAAAACCCAGCTGGATGTGGCCTTAATTGCAAATCTGCTTTTATTCCAGATTCAAAAAATTTATTTGAGTAGTGCATTGTGTAGGGCTCGTCGATAGCTTTCCAACAAGTCCAAGAATGCGAAAATCCGAGTTCGGAAGCCCGAGTTACGACCATTTTAGCGATGAGGGGTCAGAGACCTATTCGAATCCGAAGCCGAATCCGAATCCGGATTTTACCCTTAAACCCCATCACCCTCTCGCCCAAAACGCCCAAAACCCACCTCCCCTTCGATCAGCCCTCTTCCTCCTCTCCTTTCCCCTCACCGGAGCTCGCCGGAGTACTTTGAGTCGGCGATCCAAAGCCGAAATCACGTTGGGAAGGTCCGGACCATCCTCGTGCACGCTTTCATCTCGTGATCAGAGCGCCAAGCACGGTGTTCTTCACAGGTGAAGTCACCGAGGTGACTCATTTTCTTGAGGTACGAAGATCCTCTCCTCTTGCTGCGGCTTTCACATGTTTTTTGACCTAAATACCTTCTTAGTTAGAGCTCTTGTGATTCGATGGCATGGGTACCACATGAAGTAGGGTCATGTTTGTTATTATAGATCATCTAGATAATGCAACTACTGGCGAATACTTATGGCAACATGAGGAGTTTCCAGTATCGGTCATGCATGCTTATGTTGATTTCATGAAGTTTTCAGGAATAAATATATAAGAGATCTGTACATACCATTTTTTTCTCACATATGCACTCCTGGTTGTTCTCCTTGTGAGGCCTTCACCTATTGGGATCATGTTTCCAGTGTAGGGGAGTTCCGGGAAATGTGGTTAATGAAGTTGGGAATGAGATGTGAATCTCCTGTGCATAAGGAGGATTGGGCTAGTCGCGAAGATTCGCGGGTTGGAATCTATTTTGTGAATCAGAAGTACAATAGTGAAGTGGAGCTAAGTGGACATGTTGGGAACTTAGTTAGGATGCATTGTACCCCACTGCATGCCTACGGAGGTACCCCAACCCTAAGGTATTCCTTTTGTCTTAGAGTCATAGTGTGAGGTCTCATCCAGACCAAGACCACAGACTATCCACGAAGCTTGGTTACTTATATCCATATCTAATAACAATAATAAAAATGTGATTCTTTGTGAGATATGGTTATATAGTTTCTTTCTCTTTTGCATACATTTAAATTATATCCTACTTGTTGTTGTATAATTTTATCTAATTCGTATTGGGCATCTTTGCTCATAATGTTCCTACGTGTGGATCCGCAGGTCCTCAATAGTGAGCAGTTTGGAGACATCACTTTTAGTGCAGCTTCACTACACTTCTTGTAGCACAGTTGGTAGTAGCTTTTACTGTCTTCTTTACTTGTAGTTTCTTTCTGAGAGACATGGCATGTAATATAGAATTGTTGACATCTATATTTATCCTTACATGTATTTTTTTGTGGACATGGAAATGGATAATAGAATGCAATGAAATTGGTGAATGGAAATACATGTGCTTGTGAACAGGTTGAATACCATGGAAAAAAATTCCCTTTCATGTTTCTATCTTCTCCTGCTTTTATGAATGTCAAATATTCGAATGTGGAATATATGTGCGCGGATTGGTTTGCCGAGTACCCGGATCCTAGGGGCGTCACACATACAAAATCTACAGATTGAAGCTCTCAGAGATTACATTAGCCCTTCTCACTAGTCTCAGTCAGGAGAATAGCATTTCCAGGCGTAAACGAAACATCACCAGTAGAAAACCTCTGAATTGGAGCTAGAGTTCATTTACAATAACCTAGCCGATTTTGTCTTTGAGATTTTTCTAGCAACAAAAAAGATCTCGACAAGAGCGCAATGGGGTCTTTGCGTACTCAAAGAAGGAGTTGGATAAGATTTTCAAACATAACACTGCTTCTAATTAACCCGGGATGAGGCTCATTGTAACTTTTAAGGCGATTGCAATCGTGCATGACTTTGGATTTCGTCAAAAGGCCCCATCTTGAAGTTCCTAACTCTGCTACGCATCATTCGACAATGGCACGTCGAGTATGTCTGAGTTGTCTTCTACCCCGTCAGCTGTTGAGTAAGCAAGCCCCATGAGGTCCCGCCTGATCTTAGACTGAGAGATGCTCCTCGACGTCAGGGAAGAGTTGCGGAGGAGATTAGAGACTGATATATATATATATATATATATATATATTGAGGGAAGGTCGGGCTCGAATTCTACCAGGACAGCGCCAAACATTCCTAACATGTTCATCAAGAAGGGGTCAATTTCAGCAATTCCGAGACCGTTAAAATTTGGTAATCTTGATGGAGATGGTAGAAGTTCTGAACTAAGTTGAATTTGAAATGATATCATAGTGATATATGGTAATCTAATTCCTCCACGATTTTACTTCAAAAAAATTAAAAATAATAAGAAGAATCAGGTGTAGGTAGTTATATACACCCCAAAGTATAGGCTCCATTTTTTTCATATAATATATATATTATCGCATGATCGAGGTTACTTAGGTGAAAAATTTATTCTGGTTTAAATTCATATATAAACTCTAGTCATCACACACACATAGGGAAAACTTGAATTGAGGTGTCACCTTTCCACATTTACAATGTGACACCTCTTAGGAACCGTCAGATAATGATCAACGGTTCTTGTCAAAACCACCTGTTTGTTTTGAAAACCACTTGATCCGAACGTTTAGATTTGCTATTTAGTAATGAATCTCTCACTTCCATTTCGATCCCGGAATTCTCGTTAGATAGTTATTGTTTATAATAAATTACCAAAAAGTAATATTCTGATCCTCAAATCACACACATCCCTCTCCTGTCGAGGCCTCCATTTTTCCCTCGTTGCCGCCCTACGTGATCGGATCTGTGAGATGGTTTCTGCGTTCAACCCGTTGATCCCTCTTGTTAGAACTTAGATCCTGTCGATCTGTGTTCTATTGCAAGTGGTACGTCTCAGATATGCAAGATACAACTTGAAATATGTAATCTTTTTGTTCTTTTGATGGGTTTGGATGGATTTGATGGTTTCCCATTACTGTTATCGTAAGAAAAGATTCAATTTTCTTCTTCTTTTTTCAAAGTTTGAGTTCTCATTTTTTTCAATGTACTTTTCATTTTTTTTTCTTTTGAATTTTGTTTACAGATTGAAGATTGGAGAAGAATGAAAATATGACGTAAACAAAAATATTTATTTGATTAAGAATGTAAATTTTGTTTGCAAATTGAATATGTCCCAGGTTGTCAGTATCATAAATGATTTTTTATTATATAAGGTTGTGCATCTTGTTATATTTTCACCCAAAAAGCTGATATATTTTGCAAAAATCAAAGTGGATGAAATTCCATCAACTGTGCACTAAATATTAAAAGGATGAAGTTCATAGATTCAATTGGATGGAATAAATACCAACATATGATAATTATTTTTGATGTTTTGATCTTTACACAGTTGATAGTATAATTTACATTTTGATTAATTGATTTTTAGTTATGTATATATATGTATATATATATATATATCTTTACATCCTATTCTTTTTGAAGAATAAATGATAAATTACTGATTGTCTTTTTATTTTGCAGATCAACACATAATTGTTACAATGAGAGCGCGGATTTTACAAACTCTACATATACTTTACGATGGTTGAAAAATTTTGATGGACTGATGAATATCGGGAAATACGTTGGAGGGACATATACAACAATTTATAAGTTAATAATGAACAATGTATTTTACAAAAATCAGACGCATTTTACAAAGAGACAACAAAATTTACAGACAAAATCTCACAATTTACAGACATTTCTCTTACAAAATGTTCTCAAAAGATACTACAATTTTTTTCAAAATAAATCAAATGCAGTTTACAAAAGCGACTACAAAATTTACCAAAAAGTGTTGTAGTTTGCAAACATTTTCCACAGAATGTTGGATGAAAACATGTAACATATTTAATGTATTTTCAATTTTACCCACCTATTATATTAGGAAATACTGTTGTAACGAAAATCCTATAAATTTAGGAATGTTATCCATGTGTACATCATTTAATAGCATTTATTTCAAAATGTGAGTGTTTATTGCATCATATTTTCTGAAAAATTCAACGTACTCTCATCAACGTCTATGTAAATATAGAATGTTCAATAACGCGTATTTCACTAAATAAGCAATAAATTAATCCACCCCAATTTAGGAATGTTAGTTGACACGAAAATCACCTAGTGGTTTCAATCTCACACGTAGACTCATCATCCAATGGCCTAGATGACACCTTTCCATAATCAAGGAAATGTGCCACCTCAATTCAAGTGCTCCACAAACACACGTACACACACACAAGCACGCACGCGCGCGCACACACACACACACACACTGATATATATATATATATATATATATATATATATATATATATAGAGGAGGAACTTCAAACGAGACGGGATCTCACCATATATATGGTAAGCCATCCTCAATTTAGGCATCTTTCCTATATATTTTACAATTTCTTGTTATACAAATATAACAATAAATATTAACACAACATGTATGGTGAAATAAAATTATGAAAAATGTTATTATATTGGATGGAAATGTTAATCTAAATTTGGATACTATATTTTACAAAATTCATTTTTCTAAAATGTACAATTTATATTTTTACAAAACTGTTATCGAGTTTTTACTAAATTCACAGTGGCCTTTACATTTTCAGAAAAGCCCCCATATGCTGGTTTTGTTATAATTAACTGTAGAAGTCAACACACCCAAGAGAAAGGTCTAGATGTTGAAATGACCATCAGCAATTTTGCTTTGACTGGGCTTTATTGGTGGTCTAAACAATAACATTATGTCGACTCGGGAAAAATAGTTTATTTTTATTGGTCAAAATGGTCAAGCTAGTTTTGTACATTTAGAGAATTGTAGATGTATGTATGTATGTATTTTTATGTGTATCTATAAAATAACTTTTCAAATATTTAAATAAAATAATAAACTCTATATAACATTGCAAAGCTTATAGTCGAAGTAGTAAGTTTCCTCATTTGTTTTCATTTTCGTTTATGGTTTTCGATAAGTATGGATACATTGTCCTTTATTTGGAATGCAAAATATATAAAATTTACTTAATTTAGCATGTACTATTTCCATTATATATATATATATTAAAGAGCGTCCACCCATTAATTTTCGCCCCGTCAATTCCTGTTTTACCCTTTCCGATTTTATCTACCATCAGTCCCCGAGTGACTTTCCATTTTTGCCCCTAACCCGTCTAACGAATTACACAAGTCATCCCCACCCTTCTCCTTTCCCCTCTGTTAATGTCGTCCGGCTACCGAAACCCTAACTGCCTCACCCATCCTCTCCCTCGGTGACAACCTTTGACTCCTCGAGCTCTGGATTTGGTAGCATCACGTCCTCCATTGCTACGGGATGGAGGAGCTGCGGCGGCAACTGCACGATGTGGAGCTCCGGATCTGGCAGCAACTGACTCCTCGAGCTCTGGATTTGGTAGCATCACGTCCTCCATTGCTACGGGATGGAGAAGCTGTGGCGGCAACTGCACGATGTGGAGCTCCGGATCTGGCAGCAACCCCACTAACGAATCTCCTCCGTCGTTTACGTCGTCCTCGTCATGATCGTGCTTGAGTTATCGAACCTTTTTTCCTCATCTATGCGTCTTTGTGCTTAGGGGGAGTTCGCCGCTAATCTTATATGTCGTTTTGTTGCTTCTCTATCTGTTGGTGGAATTATTTTGGTGTCGGGTGCTAGAGTTCTTTATGCTACTTCAACGTAGATGTTTGCTGCATCTGGTAACTTGCATTATTCTCATGAATGTGATATTTATTTGGATAACAAATAGAAATCGAGTTAAATGCATAACGACCCATTGTGCTCTAAATTTTGCTTGAATTACGGGTGTTTAGGAGGTCTGAAAAGCGTATATTTTTCCAAAAAGGCAAAATGTTAATGATTTCTCAGTGTCATTCTAATTTCATGTTGGAATTCCATCTCTGTTCAATTCTTATTTGTGATTCCAGTGATACTCGAGATATTAGGGATAATTTTTAATTTAAAAAGTTGTGCAATGAGATAAAACTATCAGATGGTCCTGTGAACGGATGATTTGCACTAGATATATTGATAGAGCACAAGTAAACTGTGAATTGCAGAGGAAGGTCAGACCTCCCTATTCATAGAAAAATGCCAGGAAACTCGAGATAATTTTAAAATAAATTCAAGAAAAAACCCATGATCTTCTGCTTTGGTATAAAGTATTAAAAATTTAGCTACAAAATATGGCTTACCAAGAATATTTCGTTGCTTGTATGTTTAGTCAAGTTTATTCTAACGAAAAATATATATTACATTGTGAAAAAGAAGAGAAGTTCGCATTTTTGAAAGGATTTTTTTCCTTTTACTATATTTGACTATATGCCCATATAGGGATCAGGGATTTCAAATCCTTTTTACTTTGTTTTACGTTAATCAATCATTTATATACAAAAAGGTCATCTACGTAAGCAAATTAACCATTATAGATATACAAGTACAAGTTCATAGAATACAATGAGAATTATATAATATCAAATATTCTTTGAAAATATCTATTAAAACTTTTCCCTTAATTTGCATGTTAAATTACTGCATATCAACTCCTCGAAGTAGAGGTCCTCTACAACCTCTCCAATGGTTGATCGTGGCATATGATTGACCAATTGGCATGGCTACGTTATTGTATATAAGGAATTCATTGTGTTGTGCTCGGTTGAGCCCAATGAAAGGTGAATAGGACAATTAAAAAATGTAGTTGGAGTTTCCATTGTAGTTCGAGTTTTCATCATGTTGGACCTTTCTTAGGATTCTACTATATGTCACGGCATCCCACACATAAGATAGGTAAATTGCAAATCATGACGAGGGTATCTCCACTCGCTATAAGAAAGATCCAAGAATATTGTTAGGCCTTTGAATTTTCCTATAAATATAGCTATATGGACGACCCTCTGCTTGGGATCAAGTTGGCCCCCATGCAAGCTTCTCAAAATGAATGAGATCTAACTCATGGTATATGGTGCACACTGCAAGTATTGATCTTAACAAAATATGTTGTGACATTTTGAGTAAAGATTAGAACCCGTGCAGAATTAGATTGGCGGATTCTTACAATGCGGACATCTCTCTGGTGGTCGATTTGGAGAGCCCGTTGTAAGATCATTTTTGAGGGTATTTCAATTAGCATCCCAAAAATTTTGGCGGGTGCATCACAAATTTGCTTGGTGCGTGTAAATTTCTCATTGTCTCAAGATGCTAACTTCGATTGAGGGCAAATTGCCCTACATTCTGGATCTTGTGTTTCTTTATCTTTTAACTTTATTATCCCATGCTTTTCTTTTTCTCCCAGCTCCAGACCAGATGGCTCCAATGTTCCAGGTGTTTTCTTCTTCCCGAGATGGATCGGGTAATAATTTTCGCTGATCAGGTTTTGGTCTCTTTTTATGGGGAACTACTGTCCCATCCTTTTTGATAAGGTTACGTCTGTGTTCGATGACGTTCGGTGGCTGCATCGCTCTACTGTTCGTCATGTGGCTTGATTTGTTTCGTGGCTCTTGGACGCCTTCAGGATTTAATGCAGAGGCTTGCACCTCTTTTGTTGCTGGATATGATGATGTTTTTTTGTTAATCTGTAGACACTGATTCTAGACTCTTGCGTGATTGTGCTTTCTCTTAGTCCTGTTTGTTAAACTCCAGCTTTGGTGCTTCATGATGAATGAATATGTTGATTTTTTTTATAAAAAAAATAGCACCCGTGCAGAGCACGGGTTACCTACTAGTTAACAAAGGGAACGTGAATATTTATCTCTACTATTTACCTACTCTTTTCAAAATCCCTCTAGATTTATAGGTTTTTGAGCAAAAAAGCTAAACGACTTCTATTGTTCACCTTGTATTTCCACTAGTAAGATTGTAGTCGTAGTTTTAGTTTATTTTTAATTATCTCTAGGATTTAAATTTTAGTCATGTAGTATATTGCAGATTTGAACTATTTTTACATCTTGGTCAAAAGTAAAATTTGAAAACCATGAATATAGATATGTTTGGAGCAACTTGTTCATTTCCTTTTCATACTTTATATTCCGATTATTAACGATTTTGTTCATTTACACTTCATACTTTATATTTCGACTATTAAAGATAGTATATATATGTTTGTCATCATAAACTATTAAATTCTTGAAAAGTTGAGTTGGATCGAGTGGATCAATGAGCCAACCTTACATCTCTTCCCCTTGGGGGTAGGGCAGAAAAATTGGGGGTAGGGCAGAAAAATGGGGCAGAAAAATGGGGTTGCTTTGGGGAGAAATAATTTGGCTCTCCTACCTTTTTTATTTTTTATTTTTTTTTGAAAAAAATAAATTCGTGAAAATTCATAACTATATTCATTTATTATGTCATTCAAGTTTTATGTGAAACAACGACTTTTATGGCCTCTATACATACAGTCATTTTGTAACGATCGTAGAATGGTTGAAATCGACCTCGTCTAGATGGAGGATGTATGAGTCTCTGTTTCACACGACACTTGAATGACATAATATAGAGATATAACTATGGAAATCCACAGAAGTATTTTTCAAAAAAAAAAAAAAGAAAAATTGGATGGAAGAACCAAGTTAGCTCCTCCAAAGGGTATCCCCATTTTACCCTTCTCAAAATGCATGTGAAACATATTCTAATGCAAGTACCGTGATCTCTTAAATGATTGTATCTGCATAACCTCGTTGAAAATATATATATTAAATATGGACATATTTTTTCTTGATGAGTTGAAATCATTGTTTACATTTTATTAATGAAATCTACCAGGTTTATGGAGTTCACAACTAGATCAATGGTTTCAATGGAATCTTTTGAGGTATTCTCATTACATTAAATATAAATAGTACACTACAGGAAAAATGAGTTGTGACCATGGAAACTGTTAGCAATGTGAGCTCCGGACGAACCATTCCTACAATAAATGTTATTATAATAAATAAATTATCAATGAAATTTATTGATTATTTTTCACTCCCTTTCTGAGATTGAATGAATGAATGCACTATAGGGTCCCTCTGTATAATAAGGGTTATGTACCATGGCCAACTTGATATTTATACAGCAGTAGATTCATTGATTGAATCATAGAGGTTGATGCTTGGATGGATATCTAAGGAGTTAGATAGAGGACTCATCAAGCATCGTCGAATGATTATTAAGTGATGATCTCCAGCCTGAGTAGGAGATGGCAATCCTTTCTCAAATGATGATATCTAACTGACCTCTTGATGCAGGTCCTTGATGAATACCCATTCATCACTCTTTATTCTTTTATTTTAGCTACAAGTCCCATGAAAAACACATGTATATTCCTGTAAATAATAATAATTGTCAAAAAGCATGCATTGTGTAAACATGCATTTTTAGCATGTTTTTGTGCATAAATAAAAGAATAAAGAAATAAAAGAAAAAGAGGGAGATATTTAGAATAAATATTGAGCGACCTAATCCTAAGGGAGGGCTCAGCATGGGCCTGACCGCATAAAAACCCAAGTAGAGAGAGATAAGGAAGCTCATTGGTGTACATATACCTGTAAATAAAATAAAAATATTTTCCTCTAAATAAAAAAATTAATAATAATAAAAATGGGTTTGTAGTTATATGTAAATATAAAATCAAAATAAATCTGAGAAAAGTAAAAATAAATAAAAATCTCCTTCATCCTTGTACATAGGCCATGTGTATATAAATCAATTATGTATTTATTTCACCTTGTAAATAAATCAATAAACTACCACAAAAAATTGTATGTATTCCTTATTCCATAATGTAAATAAATGAAATAAAAATCACAAAAATAAAACAAAAATAAAAATAAATACCAATAAAGCCACATTATATATACCATGTACATAAATGTATATATCTATTTATTTAAGCCTTGTAAATAATTAATAAAAATAAAATAAAAATACCAAATTATTCTAAATTTTTTCTATAAATAAATAAAATACAAAGTGGAATAAAATGCATAAAAATAAATAATTAAAAATAAAAAATAAAAAATACATATGTATATACATGTACATAATAATAATATTTTGTAAATACATAAATTCTAATTCAGAAAAATAAATAAATATCACAAAAAAATAGTTTAAAAATAAAGGAACATTTTTCATGTTTTAACTTTTTCCAAAATCGGCCATTTTCTATTTTATATTGAATTTCCAAATCTTTTTGACGTGGTCGTTTCCCATTGGTCCACGGGGGATGTTGACCCCCCGGTCAACTCCCCCGGACCACAAACCCGCGGATCTGCGCCCGACCCGCCTCTTCTCCTAATTATTGTGCCTCGATTCGAGACCTAAATCCACAAACCCTGGGTCCTAATCCATCACTGATCTTCCCTGATCCATGCCCGGGGTGGGTTCTCGGGGTCCGTGCTCCGATAGGCTCACCCGAACCTCTTCTAGCCGGACCCCTAGCCATATAAATCCGCAGCTCCGCCGCACATTTCACTCCATCTTTGGCTCCGCCTTTCCATCCCAGGACCTCCACTGCCTTCGTCTGAGTGACAGTGAGCTGAGGGTGGTGTTGCAGTGAGGAGGGACTGTTAAGCCACTGATCCGGCAGCTTTTCGCCGCCATGCGCCGCCCCTTGAGTAGCGCTTGAGCCTCGAGCATCGACGGCCCTCGAGGCAAGGACTAGGAGCTCCAAGAGCTCGTCCATAGTCGACCTCGACCATCCGGTAATCCCAGTTCCCCTTAGTTTACTCTAATTTCCGATTACACCTAATTTAGTCCATCGTCGTCGACCATTAATTAGCTCCGCTCCGTCCACCCATTTCGCTAATCGACCCGACCATCATCCCTAACATTCTCCCCTGCACGTTCTTCGCCCTTTCATCCAACCCAGTTCACCACGGAACTGGGATTCGATCTCCCTCGCTGTCGCATCGCCGGAGATCCTCCGCCTCGCGCATAGTTCACCCATTTCGCCTCTAACCGGGTCGAGGCACTTTGCCCTCGACCCAGGAGTGTGTTGCGATACTTTGCAGGTCTCGATAGACCCATCTGAGGGCCTAAGCATCCAGAGGCAGCAGCTCCTTCGCCATCGCCGCCGCCGGAGCTCCTCGGAGCTCGTAGGCTTTATCGGACACCAGTAGCAGCTGCGGGACATTTTGGCGGAGCCATTCCGCATCTCAAGAGCAGTAGAGGAGGATCACTGCGCATGTATCTGGCACGGCGAAGTTCGCCGGCCACCTATTCTTCCAGGACCCTCTAGAGCCGTCCATCCGCCCTCGCCGTGCCAGATCTTTTGTGGACCGTACGATTTAGGCGAAGAAGAGGCCAGTAGCAGCCACCATCAGATCGACACGTGGCCTCTTTTCCGCCCTCCATCCAGCGAGGGTTAGCCACATCGACTCTCGACCGTTGATCCACCACGTGGCGCGCCCTCCGCCGTCTGATCAGATTCGAGGGACCTTCATTGAGCAGCAGCCCCCTTGCAGCCGTTAGATCCACCACGTGGCGCATCCTCTGCCCTCGGATGAATAAGTGGGGTAATTTCACTTAGGCCCCCCTCCTGTTTTGTTTTGTCATTTAGTCCTGTAAATATTTTTCGCAGTTTTTTTGTTTGGGACATTTGCACTTAGGGCCTTGTCGTTTCTCATATTTGCATTTCTACCCTTGTATATTGTGGACACGTGCTTCGACACGTATATTCTTGGTGAAATTGCATTCTGTGGGTTGTAGTTTTTGGTGGTTAATGAATGAAAGATCTTTTTGTATAATTGCACGTGAATGGTTTATTTCCGCATGTGTTGAATTTGTTGGGCATTTTGCAATATATCCCCTAGACTTTTAGCACATGTTGCTAATAAGTCCAGGGAAGTATTTTTATTGCATATAGGTCTTTCCGTGCCCAATCCCCGTGCCTGGCGAGTGCGAGATTGGTGAAATTGCACAAGGACTCCTTGGATTTCTGATTTTGTTATCTTTCCAGCCCCAGAAGATATTTTCATGACGAACAGGTCCCTATGACCGTGGGCTTTTATTTGTTGTAAATAAAATATCAAATCTCATCCAAATTAAGTGAAAATTTGACACGTGGCTCCTGCCACTGTGTAGAATGTTTACGAATTTTTGGGAAAAATTTGAGTCCTTTTATTATTTTTAAAAATTTAAAAACATCCATTTTTGCCTCTATTGAGATTATAAAATCCCAAAAAATATTAAAACCCTTCAAAAATTCTAGAAAAGTTAGAAATTGTTAATTTTTGTGTCTTTGATTTTGTGTGCATTTTTTATCATTTTTGGATATATATATATATAAACCTTAAAAATTGAAAAAACCCTTAAAACTCATAAAAATTCTAAAAAATCAAAGAAAATTACAAAAATAATAAACCCTTTTCCTGAATTTTCCTTATTGTTTCTATTTTTCATAAAAAATACTTCCAGGCCTTGAAAAGACCATTTGGTATTTTTAAGTGATCTTTGAAGCCTGGCTGGACAGTAGCATTGTTTTTCTTCCTTCCTTCATTTTTAGAAAACGCCATAAAAATTATAAAATTATCAAAAATTCACCAAAAATAGTAAAAAATATAAAAAAACAAAAAAAATATTTTTGTTTGAATTTTTGGACCTTTTTAGATTAATTAAATAATTGTTGAAAGTTGCTTGTTTTCCTTGTTTTCTTATTTTCTTTATAATTTAAAAATCCAAAAAAAATAAAAACATTAAAAATCCACCAAAAATTTGCTTGTCTATATTTTCTTCATTGTTTGACTACTTCGTAGGCCGCAAGGCCATATCGTGCACCTCGAGTTCGACCCTGGGTGCTATACCAGGTTAATATCATAGCGATACCGCTATTTTGTGTTTTCATCGATTTCTATCTCTGATTGGTGGTCTTAATTTTTTTTTGATTGAGCTCTGAGTCTTGAGTGAGTGAGGTCACAACAACCTTAGTGACACCTGATTTACCTCAGTTGTTCGGGTGGCTCATCAGAATAGCACCGTTGCCGGGGAGCACGACTTAATAGTCGTATTTTTCCGCGGTTTTTCTTTTTCCCGGTTTTCTGTATAGATTTTTGTAGATATTTTATCTAACTTGTTTATATCTAATAATTTGGTCTGATCACACTCTTCTTGTTTTCTTGCGAGGGTCCGAGGACCGAGGCGGTGACTTTCGAGGAGCCGACGCAACCGCGGGAATCAGAGGCGACACCCTTTTGCACGGAGCCGCAGGAGAGCACGAGGAGGCAGCAGAGTGCGGATGTAGATAGAATTAGCTTAGATTAGTTTAGGTTTATATCTTGCTTATTTGAACTACTATTGTAATAAAATAGGGACAGGACACTCAGTAGACTTTTGAGATTCTCGGGGTCTGTTTCGCCGAGCACAGGTGTGCTCAGGGGACCCCTCGATTTTTCGCGGCTTTTATCGTGGCTTTTACCATTTATTTCCTGCCTTTCTGATTCTCGCGGTTTTGAGCCCTTAGCCTTAGGATTTTTGCTTGATTGTGACGTAATAAATAGGATCCAAACACCCTAATAAATCTGCATGTACCTATAGATCGGTAATTGGACCAACAATAAAAAGATTAATAAAATAGTTGATCCACTACCTTTGAGCCTACGCACCGCGAGCCCACCCTGTCAAGCGCTACTCATGAACTCGATTTGTCGAGAAGAGGAGGGGTGGGTCTAGACCGGACTCTTGGATTGGAGGTTGGTGGCTGACTAACCGTTCATTCGAGTAGAACTGCTTGCTTAGGGCTCGGTTTTCCGCTTGCATCATATAGGTAGTTTTATTTCAGTTTTTAAATTCTGCGCGGATTGCATGTAGACTGCTGGAGTCAGATACGCCTTCTATCTCTTGCATGCATCATTGATTTTTTGCGCATCAGCTTTTTCATATTCTCCCCCTATTTTGGATTAAAATAACCAGGAGAACTGAAAAATTCGTTAGGTGTTTGCTTTTTATTGAAAAATACCATAAAAATTAGGATTGGTTAACTCTATTGACCCTAAAAGACACTCACCGAAAAATTTATCTCGGGGAGAGCAACCCCCTCTTGTCTAGTTTGCTTGCACGAGAGAGTGACCCGCACACTAGGATAGAGCCATATCCGAGCCCCGATCAGACTACCGGCCTTTTATATGGGACAGTCTGGTTGGCGGATTGGATTCCTAACAGGTCACGTTAATCGCTCTGCTATCCTGACTTGATCACCTAATAAAATTGACAAGATAATTGATCGAACCTTTACGGTCTTCAGCTCGCGTTGCGTAGGTGAATCAGGGGTTTGCTTGTGATCGTTGTTGTTACCAGATCTCATCCGCCTGACTCGCCAGATCACGATGATGGGAAGGAGGTCTCTTAGGCAGCCTCTGGCTGCACCGCTTTTTAGCACTCCAGCCCACTCATCTAGGTCGGTCCGTGGGAGCTCAGACCCGCTCTCCGAACCCGAGTTCGACTCCGCCCTGTTCCCCCTCGACTACCCTTCTACCAGTTCCAAGATACCAGTGCCAGATGAGAGACTACCATCAGATGATTTATCGGCACCTGAGTTTGGGTCTTTTGCCTTTGCAGAGACCTTGGCCGGCAGCAGTGATGACCGTACCGGAGGTCCCCGAGGAGAGCAGACTTTTGTCCTGGACCAGGGTGCGATTAACTCCACTCTAATTGCCTCCCTAGACTCAGTTCAGCAGTAGTTGAGGGATTAGGGAGCATTCATGATCGAGATGAGGTACGAGATGGAGCAGATGAGAGCCGACCGCGAGCAGCGCGGCCTAGGGGACAGACCCGACGATGCGGCAGAAGCCGCAGCAGCCGCAGCCGCAGCAGGAGCAGAGCCACTGAGACCGATGCGGGAGTTGCACAACCCCGGATCGACTTTGACGCACCGTTGGGTAGTACTTCCAGCTATCGTGGGGGACTTCAAGTTCCCCCCTAACACTCTTCAGCTTCTACCCCGATTTCATGGGCTGGCTACTGAGGAGCCCCATCTCCACCTTCAGGAGTTTGAGATGATATGCAGCACTGTCCACGACCGTCAGGTGGACCAGGATACCATCCGCATGATTGCCTTCCCCTTCTCACTAGCAGACAGAGCAGCCACCTGGCTGAAGCATCTGGGGAGATTTGTGTACACCTGGGAGCAGCTCCGTACCGAGTACTTGAACAAGTACTATACACTCGGGCGGACGAATGCGGCAAGGGCCCTGATCAGCAACTTCTCCATGCTCCCCAACGAGCAGTTTCACGAGGCATGGGAGAGGTTTAGAGAGCTTACAGACAGATGCCCGCACCACGACATCTCGAACCCGAACCTTGTTCAGAGCTTCTTTTGCGGGTTGACACCAGAGCTGCAGGGCCTGGTGAATGCTTCTTGTGGGGGGTCCTACTTCGCCAAGGACCATGATCAGGTATGGGCCATTTACAAGGAGATGGCAGAGAACTGTATAGTGATGTCCCAGACCCGACTCTACACACAGGGACGCCCCCAGCCACAGACTGTGCAGTACCAGAGGATAGCACGGGTTGATGCCGGTCCATCCACTTCGTCAGCGGCAGCAGCATAAGCCGAGTCCATAGCCGCTGACATGGGCATCATTAGCG
Organism: Ottelia alismoides; assembly: GCA_037367405.1. NCBI lineage: Eukaryota > Viridiplantae > Streptophyta > Magnoliopsida > Alismatales > Hydrocharitaceae > Ottelia > Ottelia alismoides. Next base: position 37,043 of record JAZKJV010009006.1, read on the forward strand.
AGAAGCTGGACCGGGTGGAGATCATAGAGAAGAAGCAGTGCCAGGGTATCACGCAGATGAAGCAGATAGCACAGACTCTGAGTGACCTGAAGACACAGCTCATGTGTCTCCAGGAGGCACAGACGGCTTCCCAGCCCCCTCTTCAGGCACGAGGCGATCCGAGTAGCTCTGGCAGCTCGTCCCAGCGCTCCAGCCACCAGCAGCCTAGACAGGTTCACCTTGTACAGGCAGAGCCGTACCAACAGCTGCAGCCCTCTTACCAGACACCACCATCTCCTGACACACAGATGGTGGTCTACCAGCCGGATCAACCTCTGGCAGTACTTCCGCCAGCCCCTTACAAGTCAGAGCCGTTGATGGATGTCAACGGGATTTGGTACGACCAATCCCAGCCCGGTATCCGATGAGACCATCCCGGATTCCGTTGGTCGGCCGAAGGTTCCAGCTCCTAGCCGCAGCCATCAGGACAGAGTGGCCAGTACAACCATCAGAGGGATCACCAGCAGCAGCAGCCCCCGGTATACCACCAGCAGCAGCAGTCACAGCAGTATGGTTCTCGTCCCCATCAGCAGGGACAGTCCTGGAGGCGAGAGCAGCCTCACTAGCAGCAGTATCATCCCCAGCAGTACCCCTCTCACCCGCAGCACCAGCTACAACAGCAGCCTCACTACCAGAGAGGCTACCCGTCATGTTCTCATGGGCAATCCTATGAGAGCCCCGCCTTGGATGACATAGCCCGCCTCCTTACCGATCAGCAGGCTACTTTCCGATAGGAGATGGACGAGTTCCGTCAGGAGATGCAGGAGTTAGTGAGAGGGAAGGCCGCCATACCTGCCCAGATCAAGCCCAACCCGAATAACATCAAGAGGAAGTCTGAGCAGGTAGATTTCACAGAGAATGCCACTCCTAGTGATACATTTGGAGATATGTCTGCATATTTGTTTGATAGTGATTTTGTCACACTTAGGAGCGGTAGGACGCCAACAGGCGGCGCCTCGTCTGAGCGACACCCCGAGGCCACTTCCAGAGCGCCAGACGAGGAGGAGAGCGGTGCTGATGCCGCTAGAGATGATGACGGTGGTACTGATGCCACCATGGATGCTGATCCCACAGACGGTACTGAGGCCGTAACTTCACCAGCCAGAGGAGGTGGTACTGATGCCACCATTGTTGCCCGAGCTAGAGAGCGGTGCTGATGCCGCAAGACATGCCCA